>CM065924.1:1865835-1883335 GCA_033439105.1 Magallana nippona | reverse complement strand
CGGCTTTAATGAGTATCAATAAGTAAAGCAAATAATGATGAAAACGTGGACCCGAGAAAGACCATACCATGTAAGATTTTACATGGTATTTTTATATCGGAATTTTAAGCCAAAAATGTCTTTTAACGGATTAGAACCCGCTTAAAAAAGGAACAACACAATTTAGCCTATTCATGTACTTTTTATTCCTTTGATATAACGTGAAACACTTAAATTTGATATGAAGTCAGATGAAACAATCATTCATACCCCCTTTTGTTTAAGAGCATACTTATAAGTTCATTTATACTCACGTACGTCAAAAGGAACACGTGAAACTACATTTGACTATATCATCGCTGAAGACAACTCAAAAAGCATTTTCCACCATGTTTCCCTTTCCTCACCGATATTCCTACAACCACTATACAAGCCGCTGACATCTTAACATTTTGTATTATTTTGATCTGCAGACCTCCGCTGTAAATGGGTGTATACACGCTTTGGATTCGTTTCACCTGATTGCACACCTGAAACTCATGCTGACGTATTGCATTTATCACGATGTTATCTAAAGCACAAATTGGTTAAAAAATAGAGCAAGCTGTATAAACGTTGGCCAGGTGCAACCAGCTGAAACGAACACGCGTACTGGTATCGGAGAATAGCTTATGCCTATGTCTAAGTTATGATCAGCTTTAAGTCAATCGAAGAACTCTGCAGTACAAAAGTCACTTTTAAGCTAAGCAATACTCTCGATATCCAATTAATACACTTAAGCATATTGATACACTCTTCTAAGGTTTTGGGTTCTTTTCATTTCTACATCGCTAATAAAACGACTAACAATACTCTCGCTTTAATTTTTTAGCACAATGATACACTCATATTATTAAACATGCAATTTTTATCAAATCAATACTCACTCGAGTTGAATATAAAAGTCTGCTTTCTAAAGCGCTTGAAGTTATATCGATATCACAATATCAGTCACTGTACTTTTGAAAAATAATACATTTTAACCAAAAAAAAAATCCATTCTTTGGTTTGGTGATTCACCAAAGTATGAAGCTAAGAAAATATACGCGGGTATTGATTTTGGACTCATACATGAACAATATATGAATCTGTTTTATTGATTGATTAAATTTAAGTTATATCGTAGCATAAAGTAAATTCCTTGCGTCCAATACCTTATGCTACCTCACTAGATAAAACCTTTTAAAGACACCACGACGCAAGATGGAGATTTAAATGTTGTGACTGTGTGTGTTTAAACAAATTGGTTGAATTTCTTCATAGCTCAGTGTTTAAAGTATCTGATTTACTAGCCGCTGATCACGAAATAGAATCCGCCTAGGGTTTTGGCTATATTTACTAAATCAATGTTTGAAAATTATTTCTTTTAAAATCCAAATCTGTATATTTAGTATGTGGATAAAGAAACAAAGATACGTTATTAGGAGATAATTGTTCTATTAAATGCCACAAAGTGTCACTTCATCTAATTTTTGGGACATTCTGTGAAGGGTTTAATTTGAAATGTATTTTATCTCTGAGAATGATGTTTCTGGATGAAAGATACATAATTATACCATCAAACTTAGCTTTAACTAAAAAATCTCATAAAGAGGGCATAGAGAAGTTCATTAAAAGAAGTTCATATCTTTAGTGGCCCTATTCCGGATTTTACTAAAATGTTTTTTTTTTCTATAGAAATAAGTAGATTAAATAAATTATTTTTTTCTCAATAATTGAACGCTTTTGCTTAAACTTCAAACTATTTGTGTTCTCCATATCTGGTTGGAAAATTCTCTAAAATAATGCAAATCAATATACTCAGCCCAAATAAAATTGCAAGAAGCTCAGTTAACTATCCAATACATTATACTTTCTAAGGATATTTCTAACTGGTACGGTCAAAAAAGCCTCAATTGGAATTATGAACATTTATGTGACTTTAGTAGGCAGGGTTTGCATGGAAATCTACATAGAAGTTGATGACTATCTATTTCAAAGAATTAAGATAAGAATTTGTTTTCCCTCTGACTGAAATGTCACACTTTCATTGGTTTAAACATAGCACGTGGCTTCCTGATATATTTCTATGTCTGTTCGATGAGAATTAATATTCGGCAATATGGCTGTCACTGACATTTCATATTATTTAGACAGAAACTTCTTAAAATATTTGGAGTAGTTGCCTTTGAAATTATTTAAAATGAGAGTAGTTGCTCTTTGAACATTGACGTCACGTTGTATTTGACGACATGGTAGCGTCGAGATTTGCTTAAACCTCTGCAGAGGAAAGGGAGAAAATGTTTAAAATTGAATAGCAACAAAATATTGTATGTAAACATGAGTTAAAATGAGTTAAATTGGACGAAATGTTAGGCAATTCTATTTAATGATATATCTTGTTTTAAAACCTCCCTTCCTCAAGGATGGGTACTATTGTATTATAATCTTTGTGGCGGGCATCTGATCCATCCAGTGTTAATGTGACATAAAATTCCAATCAAACTTCACCTTTACCAAGGTAAGTCTCGTTTAATTGGGGAATTTTATTACGTCACAACACTTCCGGAATCATATGAGACTTTAAAGCTAAAATGCACAAGCCCGCTTATGAATAATCAACATTTTTTTTTATTTTTCCTTAAAAAATAATCAGCACAATACAATCAAGTCAATACTGCAGAATGAAACTGCGATTCTACAATTTTCTTATCGTAAAATTTTCCAAATGTTCCAGCATATTACTCCAACCTGCAATCTTCAAAATATCATCAATAGGTACAGAAGCATATTTTGCTTTTGACACAGCAGCACTTCTAATACTATGACTTGAAAACTTCTTTATATCGATATCTGCTTTACTCATTTTAGTTTTAAGTCATCTTGAAATAGTGTCCCGGCAAATTCTGTTATGAGGTTTCACATAACTAACAAACAGATATGGACAATCTTTTCTAATAATTCTTGTTCTCTTCAGATATTCTTTTAACAGCGTAATAACACAAAATCTTCTATTTGGTGGATAAGCTTTCAATTCTACATACTTTGTATGACACCCAGGTCTATCCTGCTTCAAAAGACCCTTATACTGTAACTTATATACATTGCTACTTTTCTCCATTCCATCTATATTCAATAAATATAAGGATTGACATCTAGCAGCAGAGTTAATGCAATCAACATACATAATTTTAGGGGCAAATCTTTTAACGACAAATATTTACAAGGTGATAATTTTCTCAATACATTCAATACACAAGAAACATCCGATGTCTTTGAATATCGTGGTTCACTGGGCCGTAAATTAAACACACCCTTTAAAAATCTAATCACCAATGGATGCTTTCCTATTACAAAACCATCACAAGAAATTCCTAGCGCACTCAAAGAAGATCTTGCAGTGTCAAGTGCACTACATCCTAACCCCAAGTCATACAGTTCAGTCATAAATTCAAGAACTTGGTCTACAGGAACTTGAATTGCACTAATTTTCCTTTTATTTGTGAACGAAATCCATTTTGGAATATAGCTTGAGTATTGTTGTTTTGTCCCTGGTCTCCAGGAAGCCATGATGATATCTGAAGCTTTTCGAGATATCTTTTCTCATTTCCAGATTTTCCCTGATAAGCGACACGCTATTAGAGTTAATTTCTTGTGTAGTGGATGTTTCTCCCTCGAATGCGGTAGAGACAGAATTTCCCGCGGAAGAATCAAAGGAGTCCTTATCAACAAGTCCATTAGCACAGGATACCAGCACTGAGTTGGCCACAGAGGAACCACCATCAAACCATCGGCCTGGTCCGTCCTCACCTTCTGTAATGTTCTGGTTATTAGACTGAAAGGAGGAAAGGCATAATAATAACTTGACCATTTAAAAGAAAATGCATTTATAAATTTTGCCTCTGGATCAGGTTTCCACGAACAATATAGCTCTATCTGTTTATTCAGTCTATATGCAAATAAATCCAACTCTGGGATTCCAAATACATAAGAAAATCTCTCAAAAATTCCAACTTCAATTTTCCATTCCACTGAATCATTAAATTCTCTAGAAAATTTATCTGCTATATTTTTCTTACCAGGAACATGATCAGCAGAAATCCAAATATTTCTATTCATATACCTAAACCAAATCTTTGTTGACAAATTATTCATTTTTTCTGACTTTATGCCACCCATGTTATTTATATATGCTTTAACACATGTGTTCTCTGTCATTATCTTCACATGTATATCAGAAAATTCCTTAAAAATAGATTTTAATGCAAAATATATTGCAAAAAGTTCTAAATAATTGATATGATTCTCCTTTTCATCAACAGTCCATCTTCCTCCTGCACTACATTTATTACAAACAGCTCCCCACCCTTCGATGGAAGCATCTGTTGTTATCACAATATCTAAATTTCCGTGGTCTGTGATTCTCTTCTGACAGTGAACATTTTCTATCCACCAAACCAATTCACTTTTAGCTTTTTCTGAGGAATTTAAATTAGCATCAAAATTTCCATTATTTTCGTTTAATGCTTTGATCTTGTCCATTTCTAAACTTCTATAAAATAATGGACCATATTCTACAGCAGAAAAACTTGCCACAATTAAACCAATTACTCTAGCCAACATTCTAATTTTACATTTTCCTTTTTTCCATACTTTTGTACTTTCTTTCACTATTGTATCTGCTCTACTTTGAGTTAAGGTTACAATCATTTTTCCCAATAACATTCCCAGGTAATGTAATACAATTGGATGGCACACATACAGATTTCTTTTCATTTATCACCGACCCTGATCTTTCTATCAAACATCTTGAATCTGATACATTTTTACACATTCTTCAAATGTGTCACTTATCAGAAGAGAATCATCAATGTAACCAATACTTAAATGACCCATAATCTTAGGGTAGAATATACTGGTTTCATTAATTTTGTAAACAGTAGGCACAGGCAATACCGATTGGTAAGCAGGTAAATTCAAAAATGTTTCCAAGCCAAATAAATCTTAGATATTTTCTTTGGCTTTCTGCAATTGGTACAGAATAATATGCATGTTTAAGATCTAATGATGCCATAAAACAAATTTTTGTCACTAATTTTACAGCACTTTCAAAAGAATCTATCTTAAAATGATGGTAAGGAATGTACTTGTTTCATTCTTTTAAATTTAGAATTACTTTCAACTCTCTATCCTTTTTTGGTAGAGTAAAAATTGGAGATAAAAATTGATCTTCTACAAATTTACATTCCTTAATTATACGAAGTGATTTGCTGGTTAATTTTTTCTATTTCAGACTTTGCAAACACAGAGTGAGGCACCACACTCTGAGATAATAAACCTAAGTCTTCATCAAATTCAATATGGCAATTATTTACAATATTTAAAATGATCTTATCATCTGTTATTTTTTGTTATTCAGAGGAAAGATGATTCTTTAATCTACCTGCACAAAAAACATCATTTTTTAATTTTGTACTTACCTATATTTGCTGGAGCCGCGCCCCCCTTTGAGGTTTTTGTACTTTCTTTGGCATTCGAGCTGTTTGACCAACGACCCCAACTAGATCTTTGGGTTCTTCCTCTCATTGCCCCTCTACCATAGGGACGTCCATGAGCTCGGAAGGATGAACCCGCTCGGAAATTTCCTCTGTGAAATTTTCCATGTACTTTGTTACTTATTCTGTTCACATCTTGAATCTCTTTCACTGATTTTTCCACATCATCACCGTACAAAAAAAAATTCTAAGAAGGGCAAAGAAGGCGAACTTAAGTGGTAGTACTCTCTACCTAAATCTGGTCTATGAAGTTCTTTTCTTTTTACATTTATCAATTTGTTTGTATGCCCAAATAAGGCTAAACTATCTGTTGCTAAGGTTATCAGGCTTTGCAAACCTTCAACAATGTCAGCATCCATCTCATCGAGTTTATTTCCTAATTTGGTCAAGTTCACTTATGCTTCAATCACTGCTGATTGAATTATCTGGAATTTTGCATCGCAATTCCGTGTATCTTGGTTCAGAATGCTCCACATAGCCTGATTCACTCTCGTTTTTATTAACGATTTGTAATTTTCAGGCCGTTTAATAGTTTTTATAACTTCATTAAAATAATCATCGTTCAGGCCTTCTCTAAACAGTTCATTTATCATAGAGGCAAATTCCTCATCCACATTTTCATCATATAGGAGGCAGTAACAACTCCTCTTCCTTTAAATCATTCATGTCACCATAATACATTTCATTCACACGACTGTTCATCTTTTCAATTTTTCTCTCCTGGCTATCTTGGTTGTCTTTAATAGACTTTAATAATGTCATTACCTCAGACAGCCCCGGAGTCGAGGAACTCGTGCTTGCCACGCTACTTTCACTGTCACTACACGGTCCTCTTTGTTTTGAACAGTATTAACGGCAGAGTTATTACTACCGCTATCATCACTACCCCCTGTAGTTGTTTTCTTTTCTGTCGTCTTTTTAAAGGCACGTTTGGAAGGTTCATACTTTGTTTTTTCTTCTTCGCACGATGTTCAGCAACACCTGCCATTTTTTCTAACTTTGGTTAGCCTCAAACCAAAAAGACTTTCAAATACGTAACCTCATAACGTATAAAAACACATTTATGAAATTATAACCACAACGTGATTATTAAAACTTTAATGATAACCACCACGTAGTCATCTATTTTTTGTCATTTTAAACGGGAATATACATATTGTATATCTAAATCTTTGTCATAAAATTTCAAATCAAACTAAAGTGGTTTTGAATGTTTTCCATAGAAATAAACTAAAATTTTCATGTATCAAAGGGTCGCAAGAAGTACGCACGGTCCAACGTAAAAATTGTCCAAACTTTGTAATTGAGTTTTCAGGCATGAATATTTTCAGTTTTTATAAAACATTTCAAAACTTCATAATCTTCTATTGGGATGTAGTCTGTATGGTATACGTCATTTTCATACGCCGTTTGAAGCTATTTTCAAACTAGCAGAGGACTTTTAAAAGATATTAAGGCAAGGAAATCTCTTTAAAAACGCCTGAAAAAGCGACGTCAGCTGACCTCACGGAACAGCGCGCCATCATAAAATTGTGTCGACTGAGGTAAAACAACGATAAAAACAAAACAAACGATGGATGAAACAGGAAAAACGTCTAAATAGTTCGAATTTACTTATACACAAATGGCATAAGCGATATTTTGATGGAGTATGCGATTGTACTATCTGACCAAACAGTGAATACGGCATATTACTCTCAAGTACACCCAGGACTACGACGTTATATAAACGTCGTCATAAGTCAACGTCAGACTGGGTCGTGCGGTCTGTATAGGCAATGTATATATATAGTGATAACTACAATACAAAAATGCATATTGCTCTGATTTTTATACATATACATTAGTATACTCTATGTTGAAATATTATAATACTTTCCTGATAATGGCGCCGTTATTTTGAATAAAATTGCATGCGTCCACGAACTTTTTGGACAACCCTCGTATATAATGCATTCATCAAAAATATAAAATGTCAAGTTGAAACATTATTTTAAGCACTACTAACCTTATATATACATATTTAGCATTGACTTGTTCCTTTTTTAATAAGACAATAAGGCAGTGTATGTTTTGACTTAAATCTATGACAGCTTCATGATCCTGGGACCATGACATTTGTAATGAAACTACACAAAAATAAAATTGATGAACAGAAGGATTGAATGTTTCAAAAGTACAAAAATAATCTAGGTCCATGATTTCAAAAGTTTTTCTGTTATGTCCATTCGGGAAATATACACCAAACTGTTACACAAATCCTGCCGTGTAACATTTCTTAGCAAATCCAAAGTTGGCATGATACAGTCGTTTATGTTGTATTGGAACTTCATTTTCATTTGTTCAATTTTCTGTTGGGGAAGGCGAAGAAAACGAGCCAACCGAGTATATTCATGTAATATTTCTCTTGACACTAGTAGGGTGTCGGTTGAAGTTATTTCTAAATCAGGATCGATAACTCCTGGGCATTTGTAATGATTCTTTGAAAAGTTCTTCAGAAACTGTACAATATCTGCCCTGTCATTTTCTATCAATGCCCTGTACAAAATATCAATGACACCTCTGTGTTTGTTTCTCCACTGGTAAAGAACCTGGAAGTTTCTTTCGTGAATAAAGAAATGCAGCCGGTCTTGTAGAATCTGTTCTACAGCATCTTGGTCCAGAGAGAGACTAGCTGCTATCATGCGCACATCACTAGATACTTTGCCAGCCACCACATCCAGAAGCAACTCAAAATCTACAAGGAAAAATTATTATAAACTCAGTTACAGACTATTATAAAGAAAAGAAATCCATTCCTGGCTATGATTTGCACAGTATTACATTTGTTTGGTTTGAATATCTTGAATTTTAATTCAACAAATTCAGAAGGAAAAAGATGTTTAAAATGCCTATTAAACATCTGTCATTTACATTTTCAAAAATCAACTGTAGTTCTCACCTCTATGATCCGTGTTTTCGCCTTCCGGTAAAAGGAACTCAGCACAGTCCTACAACGTTTATAAAAACATTCTAGAAAAAACCCAGAAAATTGCAAAATTACCCTTAAGGAAAATAGTCATCGTATTTTAACTACTTAATAACATGTAATTGTAATACAAACGTTTGATAAAAGCATTTAAATCACATAATAAAATAAAGAAAATGTAGTTTTTGTTCAATAATAAACCTTGCACCATATATAGGAAATTAACAGACCGCGTATAAACCATATTAAGACAACTATAAACTTTTTAACGAATTGATCTTACCAATAGCCTTTGTTGAAATGACATTTAGGGATTAAACTATTAAACATTTTTAAAGATATCACAATCCAAACAAAGACGTCATTCTAGGAGTTTAAAAAACTCTAAGAATGCGTTATAATACAATTGTGAGCTTAAAATATCTAATTGTTTTGTGAAAAAAGTGTTATCTGTATTCCTTTTTCACAATCGTCTTTATGCTCTCCACTTATAAACCACTAAGAAAGATTTCTGTTTTTATGTTAGCACACACACTCTCTCATTCTCTCTCTCTCTCTCTTTCTCTCTCTCTCTCTCTCTCTCTCTCTCTCTCTCTCTCTCTCTCTCTCTCTCTCTCTCTCTCTCTCTCTCTGAGTAGATGCATTTAGATTATTGTTGTTATCGACCATAACAGAGACATATTAATTTATTTTTCTTAGTTAAATCGTGATTTGGTTTTCTCAGTAGTTGTATGAAAACAATAAGATTTCATGAAAAAACAAAATTTCACACAAAGAGATTTAATGTCTGCGAATAATATGAGAAAGTTTCAAGTGATTTTCATGTAAAAAAAAAAGTCATTTGCTATCGACTACAACTGTTTTTGTATTAAAACCGATTGTCAAAAAACTGTAATCATGCAATATCGTTTTAAAAAATCGTTTCTTAAAGGACACTGGTTAAAAAAAAAATTGTAAGTTTATAGAATAACTTACCTGTTCAGGTTTCCAAGAGAGGTCACTAATGGATATGTAATGTTTCATTGTCACTGGGCACAAATTACATAACACACGCTGTTGTGCTATGGCTTCTGGAAGCATCTCAGCACAACTCGAATCACAAAATTTTGTGTTGCTGCACATGTAACCTATGCAAAAATGAAGGTCAGTGTGAAAATTGTCTATTATTTGGTGAACTTTTCTCTCAAGTTCAGCTCGAATATCAGCTCTTTGTTTTCGTGAAGCACGTTCTTCTAGATTTCGAACCTGAACTTCAATTCTATTTCTGTGTATTCCGACAAATATAAAACAATCAAAACGGTAGAACACAGCTACCCTTTGATACAGACACTTGTTTTTACTGTCTGTGAGTATTGTCCAATCTGTATCCATGCAAGATGAGATAAGCTTGTAAAAAAGCATGTTAGGCAGAAACTTAAATTCAAAACATAGAATGGATGAAACAGCCGAATACGTCATGAAATCATCAGAGTTGAATATTCTTCTGTTCATACATGGGACATACCACCGTTGGCGAACTATATATGACGCTCGTATATCTTTTCGAAACACAGTAATTCTGGTCAGCATCCCAAGTCTCTCCATGTACTTTGTTAACTCTTTTTGATATTGTAAAAAGTTTTCCCTTTCGAAGCTATCCCATATTTTTTCCAGCAAACGAAATGACATTTCTCCACTTTTGGTAAAAAACGTATAGTCAGCATGGCTTTTAATCTCATCTTTTAAATCAGAGTAAGCATGCCTCAAATCAGTAATTATATATTTAAAAGCATCTGCAAACCACTCTATGTCTAAAATAGCAAACCCGCTTAATCCTTTCTCGGGAAAATAGAGAATTTCCCCCACTTCATGAAAGAAAACTAAGATTTTTTCAAGTTCCGACTTTTCCTTCATATGCAAAGTGGTGTAAATAACTTCATTTTGTATCCAAAGGTCTTGGACATACAGTATTTTTATAGATCTTCCACAGGCTTCTTTGATATGTCGTTCCACAACTGCCCACAGATTTGGAATCTCCATACCCCAATGGTCAAGCTGCATAGAGGTTTCAATAATACCCTTTTTAATTTTTTCA
The DNA here is from genome assembly GCA_033439105.1 of Magallana nippona. Classification (NCBI taxonomy): domain Eukaryota; kingdom Metazoa; phylum Mollusca; class Bivalvia; order Ostreida; family Ostreidae; genus Magallana; species Magallana nippona. The sequence goes on along the minus strand of CM065924.1, from coordinate 1,872,741 downwards.
ATGGTTTCGCGAAACGGATCATATTCCCACATTAAAAACTTTTTTATTGGCATTCCTGTCCAAAAACTCATTGATTTACGGATATGTCTCAAAAGAATAGGATCTTTATTTTTCAACATTTCCTTTATTTGTTCAAATGATTTGGACATTTCTTCTTCCTATAAGGTTCAAACAAATATTTTTTTTCTCATAAAAGAAACATAAAAGTATGGTAAATTCATGTATATCTGTATTATTTAGATGCTCAGACATAAATTGCACTATTAATATGTTATATACACAGGATGAATCTCTGCCACTCAGTAAATTGAATGGTAACTGAAAGGTAACTGAAACGTGACTGAATGGCATGGTTGTGCCATTCAGTCACCTTTCCAGACCTTTCAGTTAACATTCAGTTCACTGAATGGTAGAGTTTCATCCTGTGATAGATAACTATACATGTATTAATAATTCATTGGCAAGATAATAATGCACATGTGCCTCATTGCAATTGACATTTTTGTCAATTTTAGATTTCAAGCTTTGCAAGATGCCTCGTGGAAATGTTGTCTAATATAGCCAATTATTTTTATGATAAAAGAATTATTCTGCAATGTAAAAAAACAATCCGCAATAAGTATATTTTTACCGCATTTTCGACCTTGTCAGCATGTGTCCAAACAAGAATGACAGGTGACTTCTCGCTGCTGTATGTATGTATTGATTTCATCCAAAAAAGAACAAATTCTGTCAAATAGTTAAAATAAAATAAAATTAAAATAATGTTAAATTCCTTCTTTTCTGATATATTCTGTGTTTAATGTTCTTAACAAAATATGAATTTGATTACCTTTATACGTCCATTGTTCAAACATTGTTCCTTCACTCCCTGTATCTTCCACAACAGAATCAAGTGATTTCGTGATATCTATCACCAAAATGAAAAACGATCTTCGATTGAAATAAATGTGATGGGAAACATAATACCCGCATTGGCCGGCGAAGTCAAGCATGGATATTGTCTTTTCTGATAGTCTTCTGTAAATAGTGCTGTCTTTTATACCAATGTCAATCATAGTTCTACACGAACGGCGAACTACAGCAAAAAAATAAAAATAAAAAGCAATTTAAATCAATACAGTAGAACTCGTTTAGTACGAACACGAATATAGCGAATTCTCGGATATACCGAAGTTTTTTTGAGTCCCTGGTAAAATTCTTAACAAATCTTTGCAAAATTTTACGGTTATAACGAATTCGGATATAACGAAATTACGGATATAGCAAACTGATTTTGAGTCATGTAGAGGTGAATAATAACAACGAAATTTTACACTTTTATATCGAATTTCTTTACAGTTTAAAATGTTTGCACTACCATTTAACAAAATAGTTTGAATGAAAATATTTTCATATAATTTTCTCAATTCACAATCCTATTATTGAAGGTATCAAAAGAATGTATTTTCATTTTTAGCACATTTAGCAAAAATTATAGTCTGGTAAAAGAAAACATGTATATAGTGAATTCGTTATAGTTATTATTACGAATTCGTTATACGGATATAACGAATTACGGATATAACGAAGTAAATCTATCGGTCCCTAGGACTTCGCTATAACCGAGTTTTACTGTATACGATTGATTAACAAACAATTAAAGGGATATAACTACGACAAAATAACTACAGAATTATGGGGTCTCGATTTTGATAATAAAATCCAGCATGCCTAAAATGACTTAAAACTATATGGATAAATTTGCTCTTCCTTCTGTGTATTGTACTGATCAATGAAAAAAAAAATGTGGTTTTCATAAAAGTCTTCTTTCTAATATCACAATAAATTCACCTATGCACCCGCCCCCGAAATACACCAAAAATAAAGTATAGTACCAAAAAGTTTGTCTTTCTGAATACAGAACATATGTTCGTTCACATGAATAGCTCGGGTTTCTTTTTCAGGATCAGGGGTGTTTCTTCTTTTCATTCTTTCCAGTAAAGACGTTTTTCCGGCACCAGCACAGCCAACAACCATGCCTCGTGCATGATAAAAAGTTTGTTTCCCGTTTTTGAGATGTTTCACAAATGAATTTATCGCCTCATGACCAATTCTCGACACTTCAGGGGGAACGTTATCTTTGAAAAAAAATAGATACATTTATCATTCTAAATTTAGCTTATAAAGCTCAATGTAAAAGTGCTGACAAAAAAGTTAAATATATAAAATATATCAAGCACGTTTTAATACTTAATATACCACGTACTTAGTTTAAAGCACCACTGTCTAACAGTACACTTGATCAAAGTACTGATAGTACTGAAAAGCGCTAACCTAGCTTGGTTCTAAAGGTAATTTAATTTGTGCAAGCTTAGTTAGAAAGAATCAGTTTAATTTTTCTACATTTCAGCTTCTGTATACGCACTATATTTCCTCATCACGCAGCCCCTGCAATGATATTTGTAAGCCCCGCACATTAGATTCACAATTGCCCTTACATTAGATTCACAATAGCCTGTGTATTAGATTGACAATAGCTCGTGCAATTATGTGAGTATACCCCTGAAACTGGTTCCCTAACCAGTTTAAATGATGTATATATCTGCGACAATAAAGCGCTGCGCTATGCTTAGCGCCATAAAAAGATCAAACAGAAAAATAGACAATATAGATAATACCAAGCCTTCCACATTTTGAAAGGAAAATAAAAATTAAAAATAACAGAACAAATGGAAAATTATTATCAAGAATTTTCTGTATCAATAATGTCCATGCTTTCAAGAAAAGAAAGAAAAGGTAATCAAACAAAAAAACTAAGCAATTGAAAAACTAAAAAGTGTTTCGTTTCCTTACATCTATTACAAACAGTTGCATGTGTTGTTTTATCCTCTAGGACTGGATGATCAACAATATCAGGTCCCAAACAAAATAGAAACAGTTTAGTTTGACAGGAACTGAGGTGGAAACAAAGTTCGTTTTTCTTTTCTCTGTATTCTGCAGTTCTACAGTATCGTTCAAGAAATCTCCTGTTCACTAGGAGAAGATCAAACGGAATCTTTTTTAGTTTGAAAAGACCCTTAAAAGCGAGGAATGCACTGTCCATAGCATTTTGAGAAATAAACGAAACACGGCCATTTCTTAAACAAATAAAATGTCTTGTATCGTTATTCAAATACTGTTTTAGATTTACAATTTCAGGATTGATAGCTACAGGGACAAGTGACAAGGACACTCGTATGTTATTTAGTAGGTCTATCAGATCAGAAATGTTATTCCGAGAAATAAATTCATCTTTTGCCAACAATAAACAGATGATGAAGGCGTGGAAATCCTCATCCGCATATGTCTTCAATAGATCTGCAAAATGTGCATAATTAAATGCATGATTTAATTAACAATTTTTGTTTGAAAAATGTTTAACATATATTCAGTTTGATAGTCATTAAAACAGTAAAACATGCGATTTTAAGGAGCTTATATGGAAAGGAATACCTACAAGCCAGTAGTTGAATAGTCAATGTTGTGGATTTAGATGCGAGTTCTCCATTGGTGAGTCTTTCTATAGTCTAAATAAATACCGGTCTTATCAGTTTTATTTATTTATGAATCTCATTGAGTCAACAAAATAGAAAGTAAAACATCTTGAATTTCAACAAATTAAGGCGTTAAGTTTATATTTTTTTTTTGTAATTGATCTTTTTAAAGAAATCAACATCTTCTGTGCATGCTTAGAAAAACATTTTAATTTTTTTATCTTGAGTTTGTTTATACGATACTTGTCTCAAAATTCACCAAATGCAAAGCAGTATGATTATACCAGTATGCTTTTAAATCACTAACCGGAAATATTGAATCATTCAGAGTTTCATATTCTTTGAATGTGAAATCTGTTATAACGTGCTGTCGATGTAATTTCTCAACGTCTTCAGAGGTCAGTGCAGTTGAAGTTGTTGTCGGGCTCTTTGATCCCGTAATATGGTTTACAGGAGGCAATGTGTATTTTATTAATTTGTACAATAAGTGTCTCGTGAGATTCTTGGCTTGAACAGTTCCTGTTTGAATATATACTTTAAAACTGAGTAGAAGTGTTTTACTAATTCTTTTGAATTATTGTTGGAATGATTAACGAATTACAAAAAAACAAAATTGTTTAATTTTTATTTCTGCGAATTCAGTTTATACCATGTGAAAGTATTTCAATTTCCTGTTTATTGAATGTGTTTCTTTTGTAAACAGGCTGAGCAGCAAAATGACTAGACAGACTTGAAGAACCAATCTGTTTTAATAGGTAAACACTTAATGCTTCTTTTATTAGGTTGTCGAAGTCTAGGACGATATCTCCAATGCCTAAAGAAAAAAAATGATGTTAAATAAAAGTTAAAAGTGAAGAATAAAACATTTGGTTGAATTTTAGGAAATAAAACTCGATCTATTCGTAGTTTGAATTTTCATTATAAGATATAATATTATATGAGTGGAGACAATTAATACTCACGGTATTGATACAAAATGGAGAGAGAGAGAGAGAGAGAGAGAGAGAGAGAGAGAGAGAGAGAGAGAGAGAGAGAGAGAGAGAGAGAGAATTTAAATATCAATATTTCAACTTAAAATGTATTTATTCCTTCATTTTAATACTTAATATTTAATGTCATTACATTAAAGTGACGAAGCGACTAAATAAAAAATTACTTTTTTGATAATGACAACTGGAAGGCGAAGAAATATATGACATTTAATTATACGAGGGGCTTTCAATAAATAATGTCATCGTTGTTACTAAATAACAGAAAATACAAAATTTCTCTCGAATCTTTACCTAGTCTGACAAATGCTTTTATGTAGCCTCTAATTTCAGCCTTATTGAATGACAATTTTTTTTATACAGCATCTCGAGAAGGCGTTATATATCAGCCTCCAAAAGGAGTATTCGATGATGAAACGTGTTCAGATAAACGGCCATCAATATCATATGAACCAAATCATTCGTGGAAAAAATTCTAAGGTCAATTGAACCCTGTATTTCTTGGAATCTGATTAGTGGCACTATTTATTGAACGCCCCTTGTACGGGATGTTTAACGCATTAAGTCATCGCATATAAGCTAAAATTAAACTCATCCAGAATTGCATGTTAACAAACCAAGTTGTTTTTATGACTGTAGTCAATATATGCATTTATTACGAAGGCATCTTAATTAATATACACATGATATCTTATGAGTTCTTAAAGCTGACATGAATTCATAAAAGTAGGTGGTCGCCATATTAGTTGGGATCGCTCCTCATCTGCTACTGGAGTATATATACCGGTCGAGGAAGTTACAGTCCATTGCTTTCCGATCGGGGTATTCAGTAGGAACTATACTTCAAAGTAAGTTTGATGAAAGTTGTAAGAAAACCACAGTCAATAGAAAAACAGAAAGCTTCCCATACCCCACCCCCCAAAATAAAGAATGCCAAGTTAACACTACCCGAATCATCACGCATAGATAGGGCTGCCTAACTCCGCGTGCACATCGAACACGTGTGTCGTTTGCACAGAGTGCATAATGATTACATTTTATTATAGACCCTGGCATACATCCCACATTGTAAATATAAGCAATGATAAATCCAAGAAACTTGCAATGTGCTTCATTATTATCAGTTTTTACAAATAACAGTAAAAACTCCCTTTCTTGAAGTCTATGTTGTCACTCCACGATCTACTACAGTGTATAGTTTGCGCATGTGCGATGATATAATAGTTCGACACAGTGAAACGTTCTACAATGATCGAGTATTTTTGAAATATGTGCGCCTAGATTTCCGTATTTTTTTGTGTAATCGTTCATTGGTTATTCCTTACCATTGCGATGGTTGTTATATTTTCGAGAACTAATATTGCAGTAGTCGGAGATGAAAGGGCTTTAAGGCGTATTTATGAATTCGTGTCAGCATTAAAAGCATTGCTCATGCTTTACGCCACACTGCATTACTAGTATTTTGATTTCTCTGCACTTGCCTGACTATGAAGCAAAAGCTATACTAAGAATTACTTTTAAAACTGCAATTTTTCAGAAGTTTTACTTTTTATATGAGCTATAAAACAAGTAAATATCGTGTTAAAATTCGATTTTGGCACAGATTTGTGCGTCACCATTTCTTTTAATTAAAACCTGAATATGCTAATTTTATACATTACACAAGATGAAAAATATTTTCTTTTTCAGCTGTCATTCCACTTCTTCGTAAATACATGTATATGCAAGGTGTTTTGAGGTGTTAAACTTCTGAATACAATTTTATCTAAATGATATTAACCATTTGCAAAATAAATAACGTTTTCTAGTTGTTAAATTTCCAATAAACAATATTACATACCAATATCCTCCATTTCCTTCCCCTTTGGTTTGAAGGCTTAATCAGAAGCACTTACTTGATATGCTGTAAAAAAGGATTAACATTTTGACAATTTTGCACTTTAAAGTCAAAGTAGGCACATTAACAATCGAATTCGTGTTCATATCGCTAAGGGTTCTTAATTTGTTTATTTGCCTGCGTTTATTCACATTTTTCTAATGTAAACTGTTATCAATATTGATCTAAGTTAATGAATAACAGTTCATATACATTTGCCAATATTATACAAAAAGACAAGGAAATATATGAAAATCATTTAAAACATATCAATAATAGTCAACCTTATTTAATGTCCGGTTTTTTTTACGAATTAATTCAAATTTTAATCATTTTCTTTCCTGTTATCTTTTTAAAAAATTCAAAAGCAAAATAATATATTATATTTTCATAATTGTTTGATACTTAAGTAAATATACCGGTAACATGTGCCACAGTCAAAGGGAAAATATTTTTAAAGGTTATTGCAATTGAGACAAATCTTCCCGATGACCAACCTAGCTATGAAGATGTACAAAAATCAAAA